>JAXIVB010000011.1:2500-7500 GCA_036785055.1 Emydoidea blandingii | reverse complement strand
TAGGGTTAGGGTTAGGGTTAGGGTTAGGGTTAGGGTTAGGGTTAGGGTTAGGGTTAGGGTTAGGGTTAGGGTTAGGGTTAGGGTTAGGGTTAGGGTTAGGGTTAGGGTTAGGGTTAGGGTTAGGGTTAGGGTTAGGGTTAGGGTTAGGGTTAGGGTTAGGGTTAGGGTTAGGGTTAGGGTTAGGGTTAGGGTTAGGGTTAGGGTTAGGGTTAGGGTTAGGGTTAGGGTTAGGGTTAGGGTTAGGGTTAGGGTTAGGGTTAGGGTTAGGGTTAGGGTTAGGGTTAGGGTTAGGGTTAGGGTTAGGGTTAGGGTTAGGGTTAGGGTTAGGGTTAGGGTTAGGGTTAGGGTTAGGGTTAGGGTTAGGGTTAGGGTTAGGGTTAGGGTTAGGGTTAGGGTTAGGGTTAGGGTTAGGGTTAGGGTTAGGGTTAGGGTTAGGGTTAGGGTTAGGGTTAGGGTTAGGGTTAGGGTTAGGGTTAGGGTTAGGGTTAGGGTTAGGGTTAGGGTTAGGGTTAGGGTTAGGGTTAGGGTTAGGGTTAGGGTTAGGGTTAGGGTTAGGGTTAGGGTTAGGGTTAGGGTTAGGGTTAGGGTTAGGGTTAGGGTTAGGGTTAGGGTTAGGGTTAGGGTTAGGGTTAGGGTTAGGGTTAGGGTTAGGGTTAGGGTTAGGGTTAGGGTTAGGGTTAGGGTTAGGGTTAGGGTTAGGGTTAGGGTTAGGGTTAGGGTTAGGGTTAGGGTTAGGGTTAGGGTTAGGGTTAGGGTTAGGGTTAGGGTTAGGGTTAGGGTTAGGGTTAGGGTTAGGGTTAGGGTTAGGGTTAGGGTTAGGGTTAGGGTTAGGGTTAGGGTTAGGGTTAGGGTTAGGGTTAGGGTTAGGGTTAGGGTTAGGGTTAGGGTTAGGGTTAGGGTTAGGGTTAGGGTTAGGGTTAGGGTTAGGGTTAGGGTTAGGGTTAGGGTTAGGGTTAGGGTTAGGGTTAGGGTTAGGGTTAGGGTTAGGGTTAGGGTTAGGGTTAGGGTTAGGGTTAGGGTTAGGGTTAGGGTTAGGGTTAGGGTTAGGGTTAGGGTTAGGGTTAGGGTTAGGGTTAGGGTTAGGGTTAGGGTTAGGGTTAGGGTTAGGGTTAGGGTTAGGGTTAGGGTTAGGGTTAGGGTTAGGGTTAGGGTTAGGGTTAGGGTTAGGGTTAGGGTTAGGGTTAGGGTTAGGGTTAGGGTTAGGGTTAGGGTTAGGGTTAGGGTTAGGGTTAGGGTTAGGGTTAGGGTTAGGGTTAGGGTTAGGGTTAGGGTTAGGGTTAGGGTTAGGGTTAGGGTTAGGGTTAGGGTTAGGGTTAGGGTTAGGGTTAGGGTTAGGGTTAGGGTTAGGGTTAGGGTTAGGGTTAGGGTTAGGGTTAGGGTTAGGGTTAGGGTTAGGGTTAGGGTTAGGGTTAGGGTTAGGGTTAGGGTTAGGGTTAGGGTTAGGGTTAGGGTTAGGGTTAGGGTTAGGGTTAGGGTTAGGGTTAGGGTTAGGGTTAGGGTTAGGGTTAGGGTTAGGGTTAGGGTTAGGGTTAGGGTTAGGGTTAGGGTTAGGGTTAGGGTTAGGGTTAGGGTTAGGGTTAGGGTTAGGGTTAGGGTTAGGGTTAGGGTTAGGGTTAGGGTTAGGGTTAGGGTTAGGGTTAGGGTTAGGGTTAGGGTTAGGGTTAGGGTTAGGGTTAGGGTTAGGGTTAGGGTTAGGGTTAGGGTTAGGGTTAGGGTTAGGGTTAGGGTTAGGGTTAGGGTTAGGGTTAGGGTTAGGGTTAGGGTTAGGGTTAGGGTTAGGGTTAGGGTTAGGGTTAGGGTTAGGGTTAGGGTTAGGGTTAGGGTTAGGGTTAGGGTTAGGGTTAGGGTTAGGGTTAGGGTTAGGGTTAGGGTTAGGGTTAGGGTTAGGGTTAGGGTTAGGGTTAGGGTTAGGGTTAGGGTTAGGGTTAGGGTTAGGGTTAGGGTTAGGGTTAGGGTTAGGGTTAGGGTTAGGGTTAGGGTTAGGGTTAGGGTTAGGGTTAGGGTTAGGGTTAGGGTTAGGGTTAGGGTTAGGGTTAGGGTTAGGGTTAGGGTTAGGGTTAGGGTTAGGGTTAGGGTTAGGGTTAGGGTTAGGGTTAGGGTTAGGGTTAGGGTTAGGGTTAGGGTTAGGGTTAGGGTTAGGGTTAGGGTTAGGGTTAGGGTTAGGGTTAGGGTTAGGGTTAGGGTTAGGGTTAGGGTTAGGGTTAGGGTTAGGGTTAGGGTTAGGGTTAGGGTTAGGGTTAGGGTTAGGGTTAGGGTTAGGGTTAGGGTTAGGGTTAGGGTTAGGGTTAGGGTTAGGGTTAGGGTTAGGGTTAGGGTTAGGGTTAGGGTTAGGGTTAGGGTTAGGGTTAGGGTTAGGGTTAGGGTTAGGGTTAGGGTTAGGGTTAGGGTTAGGGTTAGGGTTAGGGTTAGGGTTAGGGTTAGGGTTAGGGTTAGGGTTAGGGTTAGGGTTAGGGTTAGGGTTAGGGTTAGGGTTAGGGTTAGGGTTAGGGTTAGGGTTAGGGTTAGGGTTAGGGTTAGGGTTAGGGTTAGGGTTAGGGTTAGGGTTAGGGTTAGGGTTAGGGTTAGGGTTAGGGTTAGGGTTAGGGTTAGGGTTAGGGTTAGGGTTAGGGTTAGGGTTAGGGTTAGGGTTAGGGTTAGGGTTAGGGTTAGGGTTAGGGTTAGGGTTAGGGTTAGGGTTAGGGTTAGGGTTAGGGTTAAGGGTTAGGGTTAGGGTTAGGGTTAGGGTTAGGGTTAGGGTTAGGGTTAGGGTTAGGGTTAGGGTTAGGGTTAGGGTTAGGGTTAGGGTTAGGGTTAGGGTTAGGGTTAGGGTTAGGGTTAGGGTTAGGGTTAGGGTTAGGGTTAGGGTTAGGGTTAGGGTTAGGGTTAGGGTTAGGGTTAGGGTTAGGGTTAGGGTTAGGGTTAGGGTTAGGGTTAGGGTTAGGGTTAGGGTTAGGGTTAGGGTTAGGGTTAGGGTTAGGGTTAGGGTTAGGGTTAGGGTTAGGGTTAGGGTTAGGGTTAGGGTTAGGGTTAGGGTTAGGGTTAGGGTTAGGGTTAGGGTTAGGGTTAGGGTTAGGGTTAGGGTTAGGGTTAGGGTTAGGGTTAGGGTTAGGGTTAGGGTTAGGGTTAGGGTTAGGGTTAGGGTTAGGGTTAGGGTTAGGGTTAGGGTTAGGGTTAGGGTTAGGGTTAGGGTTAGGGTTAGGGTTAGGGTTAGGGTTAGGGTTAGGGTTAGGGTTAGGGTTAGGGTTAGGGTTAGGGTTAGGGTTAGGGTTAGGGTTAGGGTTAGGGTTAGGGTTAGGGTTAGGGTTAGGGTTAGGGTTAGGGTTAGGGTTAGGGTTAGGGTTAGGGTTAGGGTTAGGGTTAGGGTTAGGGTTAGGGTTAGGGTTAGGGTTAGGGTTAGGGTTAGGGTTAGGGTTAGGGTTAGGGTTAGGGTTAGGGTTAGGGTTAGGGTTAGGGTTAGGGTTAGGGTTAGGGTTAGGGTTAGGGTTAGGGTTAGGGTTAGGGTTAGGGTTAGGGTTAGGGTTAGGGTTAGGGTTAGGGTTAGGGTTAGGGTTAGGGTTAGGGTTAGGGTTAGGGTTAGGGTTAGGGTTAGGGTTAGGGTTAGGGTTAGGGTTAGGGTTAGGGTTAGGGTTAGGGTTAGGGTTAGGGTTAGGGTTAGGGTTAGGGTTAGGGTTAGGGTTAGGGTTAGGGTTAGGGTTAGGGTTAGGGTTAGGGTTAGGGTTAGGGTTAGGGTTAGGGTTAGGGTTAGGGTTAGGGTTAGGGTTAGGGTTAGGGTTAGGGTTAGGGTTAGGGTTAGGGTTAGGGTTAGGGTTAGGGTTAGGGTTAGGGTTAGGGTTAGGGTTAGGGTTAGGGTTAGGGTTAGGGTTAGGGTTAGGGTTAGGGTTAGGGTTAGGGTTAGGGTTAGGGTTAGGGTTAGGGTTAGGGTTAGGGTTAGGGTTAGGGTTAGGGTTAGGGTTAGGGTTAGGGTTAGGGTTAGGGTTAGGGTTAGGGTTAGGGTTAGGGTTAGGGTTAGGGTTAGGGTTAGGGTTAGGGTTAGGGTTAGGGTTAGGGTTAGGGTTAGGGTTAGGGTTAGGGTTAGGGTTAGGGTTAGGGTTAGGGTTAGGGTTAGGGTTAGGGTTAGGGTTAGGGTTAGGGTTAGGGTTAGGGTTAGGGTTAGGGTTAGGGTTAGGGTTAGGGTTAGGGTTAGGGTTAGGGTTAGGGTTAGGGTTAGGGTTAGGGTTAGGGTTAGGGTTAGGGTTAGGGTTAGGGTTAGGGTTAGGGTTAGGGTTAGGGTTAGGGTTAGGGTTAGGGTTAGGGTTAGGGTTAGGGTTAGGGTTAGGGTTAGGGTTAGGGTTAGGGTTAGGGTTAGGGTTAGGGTTAGGGTTAGGGTTAGGGTTAGGGTTAGGGTTAGGGTTAGGGTTAGGGTTAGGGTTAGGGTTAGGGTTAGGGTTAGGGTTAGGGTTAGGGTTAGGGTTAGGGTTAGGGTTAGGGTTAGGGTTAGGGTTAGGGTTAGGGTTAGGGTTAGGGTTAGGGTTAGGGTTAGGGTTAGGGTTAGGGTTAGGGTTAGGGTTAGGGTTAGGGTTAGGGTTAGGGTTAGGGTTAGGGTTAGGGTTAGGGTTAGGGTTAGGGTTAGGGTTAGGGTTAGGGTTAGGGTTAGGGTTAGGGTTAGGGTTAGGGTTAGGGTTAGGGTTAGGGTTAGGGTTAGGGTTAGGGTTAGGGTTAGGGTTAGGGTTAGGGTTAGGGTTAGGGTTAGGGTTAGGGTTAGGGTTAGGGTTAGGGTTAGGGTTAGGGTTAGGGTTAGGGTTAGGGTTAGGGTTAGGGTTAGGGTTAGGGTTAGGGTTAGGGTTAGGGTTAGGGTTAGGGTTAGGGTTAGGGTTAGGGTTAGGGTTAGGGTTAGGGTTAGGGTTAGGGTTAGGGTTAGGGTTAGGGTTAGGGTTAGGGTTAGGGTTAGGGTTAGGGTTAGGGTTAGGGTTAGGGTTAGGGTTAGGGTTAGGGTTAGGGTTAGGGTTAGGGTTAGGGTTAGGGTTAGGGTTAGGGTTAGGGTT
>JAXIVB010000010.1:108400738-108404281 GCA_036785055.1 Emydoidea blandingii | reverse complement strand
CCCTAACCCTAACCCTAACCCTAACCCTAACCCTAACCCTAACCCTAACCCTAACCCTAACCCTAACCCTAACCCTAACCCTAACCCTAACCCTAACCCTAACCTCTAACCCTAACCCTAACCCTAACCCTAACCCTAACCCTAACCCTAACCCTAACCCTAACCCTAACCCTAACCCTAACCCTAACCCTAACCCTAACCCTAACCCTAACCCTAACCCTAACCCTAACCCTAACCCTAACCCTAACCCTAACCCTAACCCTAACCCTAACCCTAACCCTAACCCTAACCCTAACCCTAACCCTAACCCTAACCCTAACCCTAACCCTAACCCTAACCCTAACCCTAACCCTAACCCTAACCCTAACCCTAACCCTAACCCTAACCCTAACCCTAACCCTAACCCTAACCCTAACCCTAACCCTAACCCTAACCCTAACCCTAACCCTAACCCTAACCCTAACCCTAACCCTAACCCTAACCCTAACCCTAACCCTAACCCTAACCCTAACCCTAACCCTAACCCTAACCCTAACCCTAACCCTAACCCTAACCCTAACCCTAACCCTAACCCTAACCCTAACCCTAACCCTAACCCTAACCCTAACCCTAACCCTAACCCTAACCCTAACCCTAACCCTAACCCTAACCCTAACCCTAACCCTAACCCTAACCCTAACCCTAACCCTAACCCTAACCCTAACCCTAACCCTAACCCTAACCCTAACCCTAACCCTAACCCTAACCCTAACCCTAACCCTAACCCTAACCCTAACCCTAACCCTAACCCTAACCCTAACCCTAACCCTAACCCTAACCCTAACCCTAACCCTAACCCTAACCCTAACCCTAACCCTAACCCTAACCCTAACCCTAACCCTAACCCTAACCCTAACCCTAACCCTAACCCTAACCCTAACCCTAACCCTAACCCTAACCCTAACCCTAACCCTAACCCTAACCCTAACCCTAACCCTAACCCTAACCCTAACCCTAACCCTAACCCTAACCCTAACCCTAACCCTAACCCTAACCCTAACCCTAACCCTAACCCTAACCCTAACCCTAACCCTAACCCTAACCCTAACCCTAACCCTAACCCTAACCCTAACCCTAACCCTAACCCTAACCCTAACCCTAACCCTAACCCTAACCCTAACCCTAACCCTAACCCTAACCCTAACCCTAACCCTAACCCTAACCCTAACCCTAACCCTAACCCTAACCCTAACCCTAACCCTAACCCTAACCCTAACCCTAACCCTAACCCTAACCCTAACCCTAACCCTAACCCTAACCCTAACCCTAACCCTAACCCTAACCCTAACCCTAACCCTAACCCTAACCCTAACCCTAACCCTAACCCTAACCCTAACCCTAACCCTAACCCTAACCCTAACCCTAACCCTAACCCTAACCCTAACCCTAACCCTAACCCTAACCCTAACCCTAACCCTAACCCTAACCCTAACCCTAACCCTAACCCTAACCCTAACCCTAACCCTAACCCTAACCCTAACCCTAACCCTAACCCTAACCCTAACCCTAACCCTAACCCTAACCCTAACCCTAACCCTAACCCTAACCCTAACCCTAACCCTAACCCTAACCCTAACCCTAACCCTAACCCTAACCCTAACCCTAACCCTAACCCTAACCCTAACCCTAACCCTAACCCTAACCCTAACCCTAACCCTAACCCTAACCCTAACCCTAACCCTAACCCTAACCCTAACCCTAACCCTAACCCTAACCCTAACCCTAACCCTAACCCTAACCCTAACCCTAACCCTAACCCTAACCCTAACCCTAACCCTAACCCTAACCCTAACCCTAACCCTAACCCTAACCCTAACCCTAACCCTAACCCTAACCCTAACCCTAACCCTAACCCTAACCCTAACCCTAACCCTAACCCTAACCCTAACCCTAACCCTAACCCTAACCCTAACCCTAACCCTAACCCTAACCCTAACCCTAACCCTAACCCTAACCCTAACCCTAACCCTAACCCTAACCCTAACCCTAACCCTAACCCTAACCCTAACCCTAACCCTAACCCTAACCCTAACCCTAACCCTAACCCTAACCCTAACCCTAACCCTAACCCTAACCCTAACCCTAACCCTAACCCTAACCCTAACCCTAACCCTAACCCTAACCCTAACCCTAACCCTAACCCTAACCCTAACCCTAACCCTAACCCTAACCCTAACCCTAACCCTAACCCTAACCCTAACCCTAACCCTAACCCTAACCCTAACCCTAACCCTAACCCTAACCCTAACCCTAACCCTAACCCTAACCCTAACCCTAACCCTAACCCTAACCCTAACCCTAACCCTAACCCTAACCCTAACCCTAACCCTAACCCTAACCCTAACCCTAACCCTAACCCTAACCCTAACCCTAACCCTAACCCTAACCCTAACCCTAACCCTAACCCTAACCCTAACCCTAACCCTAACCCTAACCCTAACCCTAACCCTAACCCTAACCCTAACCCTAACCCTAACCCTAACCCTAACCCTAACCCTAACCCTAACCCTAACCCTAACCCTAACCCTAACCCTAACCCTAACCCTAACCCTAACCCTAACCCTAACCCTAACCCTAACCCTAACCCTAACCCTAACCCTAACCCTAACCCTAACCCTAACCCTAACCCTAACCCTAACCCTAACCCTAACCCTAACCCTAACCCTAACCCTAACCCTAACCCTAACCCTAACCCTAACCCTAACCCTAACCCTAACCCTAACCCTAACCCTAACCCTAACCCTAACCCTAACCCTAACCCTAACCCTAACCCTAACCCTAACCCTAACCCTAACCCTAACCCTAACCCTAACCCTAACCCTAACCCTAACCCTAACCCTAACCCTAACCCTAACCCTAACCCTAACCCTAACCCTAACCCTAACCCTAACCCTAACCCTAACCCTAACCCTAACCCTAACCCTAACCCTAACCCTAACCCTAACCCTAACCCTAACCCTAACCCTAACCCTAACCCTAACCCTAACCCTAACCCTAACCCTAACCCTAACCCTAACCCTAACCCTAACCCTAACCCTAACCCTAACCCTAACCCTAACCCTAACCCTAACCCTAACCCTAACCCTAACCCTAACCCTAACCCTAACCCTAACCCTAACCCTAACCCTAACCCTAACCCTAACCCTAACCCTAACCCTAACCCTAACCCTAACCCTAACCCTAACCCTAACCCTAACCCTAACCCTAACCCTAACCCTAACCCTAACCCTAACCCTAACCCTAACCCTAACCCTAACCCTAACCCTAACCCTAACCCTAACCCTAACCCTAACCCTAACCCTAACCCTAACCCTAACCCTAACCCTAACCCTAACCCTAACCCTAACCCTAACCCTAACCCTAACCCTAACCCTAACCCTAACCCTAACCCTAACCCTAACCCTAACCCTAACCCTAACCCTAACCCTAACCCTAACCCTAACCCTAACCCTAACCCTAACCCTAACCCTAACCCTAACCCTAACCCTAACCCTAACCCTAACC